>BDMV01000002.1:30479260-30489426 GCA_008326285.1 Oryza officinalis
GACGCACCCAACACATGAGACTTGTCACGGCCCGGTTTTTTCAGTTACCCTCGCATGGCGACACCCGCTCCAAGGACTATGAATCCCCATTGCACCCCCGGCGCCACATTCCTACCTCGAGCCGGTTGTGAGGGGAGTCCTGGCGCTCCCGAGATTGAAGGTTACATCATACATATATAAAGCTTGACGTCATTAAACCACACACTTCCACATTTCCATACCGATATCCAGAACCTACCATGTCTGGGGTGCCACCCCACGAGAATAACCTAGTCCACCGGGTCTAACCCCACTCAAGAAGTGTGGTCGTACTCGGTTCGTTTCCTGCTTAGCTTCTTGACTCGGTCCTTAACTGACCACGGTCGGCGGCTTACCGTTCCCAGAACCACCCATATTCTATCCGTGCCGTCCCAGTCGAAATCACTTTTGTTTAATTAAGTTTTTGGGTTTTCACAAAGGTTTTTATGCTGTGGGTGGCGCTTGTGTCTCCACCCGATCTCTATCAATCGCTCCCATCGAGTGATCAGTGTAACCACATCCACATATCCCACATATGGAGTGTATAACGTCTATGTAAGCAGGGCTAAGCAGTAAGTAAATAATCACGCGTAAAGTAATATACTCAGGTAACAAAGGTGTGTAAATACATAAGGATAAACAATATCAACGGTAAGGCTTTAAGCAAATGTAGGTACGCGTTTTATAATTAGCATGCAATTTTATTTGCAATCAACACATTTATAAAAATAGGATCAACATGTTCGAGGAAGGGGGCGTAGTGACTTGCCTTGCTCAATTGGGGGTTCGTTCCCGATTAGCTCAGTTTCCTCCTCGCAGATGTACCCTGTCCGGTTGAATACTAACGTCACAAACTATTCGCTAACACAAAAAGACCAAAAATTCTAGAACAATAAAAGAAATAACCAAACTAGTGCCATTGCGTAGATCTTGATTTTAGAAAGATTTTGACGAAAGTTTCATTCAAATCCGACTTAAAATGAGGGAGATATGGCATTCGAAAGATTGAAAAAGTTTTAAAACAAAGAAAAGGGAAAGGTCTGACAAGTGGGACCGCCCTTAGATCTTCACGTACAGGTTTTGTTTATAAAATGGGTGTGCGCATGGTGAGGTGAAGGGCTTGGGCGAGCTACAAGCATGCATGCATATGCATACACACGGCTAGCTAGCTGCATGCATATGAGCTGCTTGCATGCATGCACACGTACAGCCAGCTAGCTGTGTGACGCATGCACGGCCAGCGGCACAACGGCGATCGCTGCGGAGGCATCCGCGCAAGGAACGGGTACGGTGTTGCGCCTCACAACGTCACCGTGCCGCGGCAACAACGGCGGTAAGGAAACAAAAGCAAGAGGAAGAGCAGGAGAGGAGCTCACCTCGCGGCAGCCGGGTAGCGGCACACCGAGCGGCGGTCCTTACACGAAACTACGGTCGTCGATGTACAGCCTGGGGACAGTCGGCCGGCGGATCGTCCTCGCACACTACGTGTTCGATCGGTGGCAACAAACGAACACACAGTGTTAAGGAATAAATGTTAGCGGGTTAGTGCAGGTTAGGGGTTAGGGGTTAGCGAGTTAGAGGTCAGCGGGTTAGTGAGTTAGAGGTCAGCGGGTTAGTGAGTTAGAAGTCAGCGGGTTAGTAAGTCAATGGGTCAAATGTTAGATGTTAGAGGTTAGCCGTTCAATAAGTTAGTCGTTCTCAGGGTTCAGATGACGGCGCGGCGCACGGCGACGTCGTTGCCGGAAGTAGTACCGGGGAGGAGCATTAGATGTTATCTTTTTATTACTTAACCCAATAGGAATGAATGGCTTGGGGAGGCAAGATGGACTTCAATAGANAATAAATGTTAGCGGGTTAGTGCAGGTTAGGGGTTAGGGGTTAGCGAGTTAGAGGTCAGCGGGTTAGTGAGTTAGAGGTCAGCGGGTTAGTGAGTTAGAAGTCAGCGGGTTAGTGAGTCAATGGGTCAAATGTTAGATGTTAGAGGTTAGCCGTTCAATAAGTTAGTCGTTCTCAGGGTTCAGATGACGGCGCGGCGCACGGCGACGTCGTTGCCGGAAGTAGTACCGGGGAGGAGCATTAGATGTTATCTTTTTATTACTTAACCCAACAGGAATGAATGGCTTGGGGAGGCAAGATGGACTTCAATAGAGGGGATTGGGTGCGTAGAGGGATATATGTTAGACTTTGGTGAGGAGGATGGCTTGTTGGTGGACTTCGGCCCGAAGAACAAGAGGGATGTAACTTGGACTTGTGGATAGGTTGTAAGGCTGTTTGGCCCAATGAGGTAGGGGGAGGCGTTGTAGACTTCTTGGCGGACTTTATGGGCTTCGGCCCGACAAAGAAGAGGGATGCGATATGGACTTTTGTAAAAGATTTCATGGACTCGGCCCGATGGAAGAGGAGGGAGGTCTTATAGACTTCCTAGTTGGGTAGCCCAAAGAAGAGGGACCTGATTTAAACTTCTTCAAAGTTTGGGGGCCACGGAGAGAGAGAAAGGGATGGGTCCCACTGGTGGGTCCCACCTCTCTCTTTCTTTTCTTTTTCTTCTTTTTTTTTTCTCTCTTCTCTTCCCTTCTCCTTCTTATCTCTTTCTCCTCTCTCCTCCTTCCTTTCTCTGTCTTCTCTGCTTCTCTGCTGCTCAAGAGGAGCGCCCGAGGGGAGGGAAGGGAGCTGGCGGCCGGCGGCTGGGTGCGGCGCGGTCGGTGGCGGCGGCGCGTGGCAGCGCCGCGACGATGGGGGGCTGCGCGGGTGGCGGCGGCGTGGCGCGCAGCCGAGAGGTGGCCTGGCGCGGCGCGGCGCGCTGGCGGCGCGGTCGGGGACGGCGCAGGGCGGCGTGAGACGGTGCACGGCGCGGCTTTGGCACGTGCGCCAGCCACGGCTGGGAGGCGGCGTCGACAGGGGCGGCGGCTGGGGAGGCGGCCGGGCGTGACGGCGCGCGGAGGCTCGGCAGGCGCCGGGTGTGATGACGCCATGGCGTCGGCCGGGCGCGGCGCTGGCGGGGTGAGGCCGGGCCGGCTGGCCAGGCGCGTGGGGTGGCGGCATGGAGAAGGCCGGGGGCGGCCCCGGGCAGTGAAGGTGACGGTTCGCGGGCATCGGGCGGCAGTGGGTGGTCGGCTGGCGTGCGGGCCGGCCACGGCGTCGGCCGAGCAGCGACGCACCGAGGCTCGGCTCGGCCTGGGCGACGGCCGGGCTGAGCGTTCGGCCAGGTGGAGGTGGCGCGTGACGCAGAGCTGCAGTGCACGGCAAGAAGGCGGCCGATCGAATGACAACGGCGTTCGGCCCGTCGGTGTGATGGCGACAGTGACCGAAATAGGGCGGCTTTTATAGCCGTCGCAGCCGGCGGACAGCGACAAGCTGGCTCGGCCGAGTGGGGCCGACAGCGTCGCATGCACATGCACAACTAGCTTGTTGCATGGCTGGTGGCAGTGCGAGGTTGAGCAGGATGCGCGTGGAATGGCCGGCAAGCTCGCCGGCGTGACGGGAGCGGAAGATGGCAGCCGGTGGTGTCGCGGCGGCCTCGTCGTAGCGGCGCGGCGTGCGGCGACGTCGCCACCGAAAACAGTATGGGGGAAGAATTAGACTTTATTTTTACTACCAACCTAATAGGAATGAAAGGGCTCGGGGAGGCAACATGGACTTTTCCAGAAAAAGCCCAGCAGGAAGGCCACGGTAGAGGGAGTGGAAATGAACTTGTTTTGCGGAATGGGTTGGGCTAACAGAGGGAAATGTGGCCCAAAGAAATAGGATGTTCGAATATTTTCTTTGGGATATGAAATTTGGAAATTTCAAGGGGTTTTGAGATAGAATTTGTACAGAGGACAACCTTTTCGGTAAAAGGATTTAATCGAGATCTTTTGGCACAGATTCCAGACACACACAAATAAACAATAAACAAGCAAACTAAAATTATGCTTAGGACTAGACTTTGTCTGAGGAGGTCATATCTTTGAAAATAGCCTATTAGGAATTTATATTTCGCAATTAAGGTTTCTAGTAAATACTTTACCAATAGACATTATTTTGCAAATAATTTACAAAAGCTTATCACTCTATATAAAGGTTCATAGAAAATAGTCAAAGCTATTTCTGTAGTGGAACAATATTTGTTTTAATAAACTATCCCTTAATGGGTTTTATCCAAAATGGTGATACATTTAGGTATATAGCTTTATTTATAAAGTAAATATGCCCGAGGGTTTTTGTTTTTCGAAAATAATTGGCATATGCAAATCATAGCTCCTTGAATAAATAATATTTGAAATCAAATACCGACGTATCCTCAGACGTTCGTCTATTAGCCCACGTGTAAACGAAAAACGACAGATCGAATTGAGTTAGTTCAGACATGAATGTATTTTGAAAGAGATTTTTGGTGATTCTGAATTTTTAATTCCGTATTCCAAAGTCGAAATATTCAGGATGTTACAAACCTACCCCCCTTAAAATAATCTCGTCCCCGAGATTACTTAGGGGTTAGAAAAAGAGAGGGATGGTTGCACTCCGGGAGACTTCTGAAGAACACAGAGGTTGAGGTACCATGAATTTTCCAAATTATACAGGTTCTGTGCTGGGCTGGTGAAGAACATCCTGGTTCACCGTCCTGACCATTTTAAACTCCTTTTTCACGTGGATAAGCTTGCACTTTTTCTGGGGGTAGGCGTCGATACCTTTATCCTTTTTGTGTGATTCATATGCATGCGCATGTGGCAGTGGTTGTAGCGCGCAACGACTGGTTGTCGCAGTGCTACCTTGTGTACTCTGCGAGGTTCATAGCCATTAACCGGGGCATCCAAATATTCAACGGCTCGTTTCGAAATACACCGGTCTATCCAAAATTTCAATTCGCCCTGTACACTTGGGTAGTTGCTTTGCCAGGCGTGCAACTTTTGATAAAAAGGGGAAGAGAGAGGGGGCTGCTTTACGCCTCTTTGCGCGGTAGCCCCGAGCGGAGTGTGAATGGAGGGTGGTGTAGCTCAACTAAGGGAGAAGATGGAGCGGCGGCTCGGCGGTGGAAGCGACCTGGATGGCGGCGAGCGCGGCGCTAGCTACCACGGTGCCGGTGGCGGCGCGGAGCGAGGCGCTGCGGCGCAAGGTGCTCCGAGCGGGGGCGTTGCGGCCAGGGGTGAGCTACGCCGGCGGTCGGGGTCGGCGTCTGCTGCGGTTGAGTCGCAGCGGCGTGCTTCTTCTCCGGCGCAGGCGGCAAGCGACGCCATTGGGGGCGGGGCTGCTGTGATGATGGCGCGGGGACATCCAATCGAAGAGGGACCTTCTTGTCGTGGGTGTGCATTGCCTTGTACTGGGTGTGGGTATGGTCCGGCCTACGGTTTGTTAGCGCAACTATTTGCGCCACTTTATCTTGGTTGGTGCGTCCAGTGGTCATCCTTTGGGGGTGGTGGCGCGTGCTTGTTGCGGACGAGTATGCCGACCACCTATGTGAGGCGGTGTTCCTCCTCATAGTGTTGGCGCCCATCGTCTTCATTTCCGTTCTGAAGGCGATGTTAGAGTAGGCATGTATGGTTAGCATTACCAGTCTTTAACAAGGGTTTCCTCATGTATCAGTCCTAGTGTCCAATGTACTTTTTCTTTGTTCTGTTTTGTCATGAGCATGGTTACTTCGGGTCCTTGTTGAGTCTGTCTAGTGCCGCTCGTTGATGAGGGCTTGGATACTGATTTTATTACCAGTTCCTTACTATGCTTACTTCGCTTTTTGCTCGGGTAACGAGGGTCGCTCCTTTCTGCTAGGTGTGCTTATTAACCAGGACTTGGAATCACCCATACTGACAATAGTGGGCTTCCCAGAGGAAGGCGTGATGTTTTAGCTATGAACAAAATATTCGGTTGCAAACCATGAACTCATGTCGGACCAACGGCTTCATTCCATTCATTCTCATAACAGGATACAGAGGGGTACAACTCCAGGGGTAGGGTACAATTCAAGGGAAAGGGAAAAGGAACTACTACGCTTAACAGTGCAAAGCCTAATAGAGGTTTGCGCACCTAATGGTACTCATGGCGATGGCGCAGGGGAGACTAGATCCATCCCCAGGGGGGACTTCTCGCGTTTCCTGCTCATCTCACCGGCTTTCATCATACTGGCCGCCACATTCGCCTGTGCAAGCAGTGCAGAGGTGTTCCTGTGGGTCAGCCGCTGGTAACGGGCTTCCAGGTCTGTGTACTGGTCTCGAAGCTCGTCCAGCTCCTCGAGTGCCTGCTCATAGGCATTCTCGACAGTGCAGGCTAACTCGGAGAGGAGAGCGCACCGGGTTCCTTGGTCCTGTCTGGTCACGCGGAGGTGGTACCGGTTGTCTTCTTCAGTGCGGAATGGGTGCAAGCCATAGTCATTGACTATACCCAAAGGGACGGAGATCTTGCAAAACCGATAGAGGGTTTCACGAAGCACATCCTGGAAGGCAGCTTCAGGGGTGATCCGGGGATGACGTGTCTGGAAGGAGATCGCCGTTCCTTCTCCTTCTCCCTGAAAGGAAAGAAAGATCTTCACCTTCCAGTACTTCCGGGATCCTCGGACGATCTGCTCACTATGGTAGATGGGTTCAGTGAAACCACCTAGCTGCCGAAGTATGTACTCCAGCTATTTGGCATATGCATTGGGGTTGTCCTGAGGTGGACAATCTGTGGTTACCATGGGGTCACTGTGAGGAGGGTTCTCTGTGGTTGCTATGGGGTTGTTCTGAGGGAGACTTCCTGTGGTTACCATGGGGTCTGCCATGGGGCTAGGGGTTTTTTTTTTCTGGCTAGCTTGGTTCAAAAGAAGGGAGAGGAGTGATGCATTTCCTTGGGGTAGCCTGGGGCTCCCTTTATAGGCATCGACCACTGGGCTACTGTGATGGGGTCAACAACTCCAGTGCTCGTGTGTCCCGGTGTGGCCTGTTCCAATTATTGGCGACGAGCAGTATGCTATTGTGGATCCTGTCAATCGAGGCTCCTGTTGTGTTCCTGTGGGTGCTGTTGAAATACGGCGGTTCCCGGGTCTTCCGGAGTCCTTGGTCGGTACTGTTTGGGTCGCCGTCCTTGTGGTCGAAGCTTTCGGCTGAGGTCGCACTCCTATCTTGGTAGGTTGCCGAATTCCCAAGTGGTTTTGTTGTGGTCGGCTTACTGTGGCTGTACCGGGTGGGGTCTTAACTTAACACTTGTCGATTCTAATTGTACTCATGTTGGTAATTATCCTTTATCCTGACAACACCGGTATTTGGAAGATTAGAGGAGAATGAGAGAATCCATTGGAAAGGAAGAGATAGAGTTCTTTTAAGAAAGGGCCGCTTAATGGGAAGTTTTAATTGTTCGGGTGATGTGTATCATTCACTTGGTGAACACCTAAAGGAGGGGGAGTGAGTAGTTAACTGCCTAAGAGCTACTACACAACAAAGAAATCAATGCACAACGATGGGTTGCTGCCCCATATTGCGAAACTCACAATAGGAGCAGCTTATGCACAATACAACGTCTACGACACACATCTATGGGTATTTAGTCAGTTCGGTTAGTGGTTCATGAGGTCCTAATAAACCAGCTACCTCTTCATCCTTAATCCTTATATATTGCTTAAAATATGATGGGTTGGAAGGTGTGACCTTGCCTGATTGCAAAAAGGTCTAGTGGTTAAAATTGTGGAAATTGGATGCGAGGGTAAACCGGACCAAGCGAGGCTTGGGGAAGGTGGATGAACCCTCGCAGGTTAATGATAACTTCAACTTAACGTGGTTTTCAGTTAAAACTGTTGTGGGATAGGTTTGTGAAATAATTTGTGAAAACTAGCTTTATGCAAATAAACCAAGCCATCCTTGAACCCCTATGAACATTATATGCATTCTGTAGTGGTGGCTTGCTGAGTACGGTTGGTACTCACTCTTGCTTATTTACATCTTTTAGAAAGGTGTTGGTGTCGACCTGTACATGTGCTATGCTGGCAAGGAGTTACCGAGGACGGTGGAATAGGGACCTAGGTTCACCAGTCGATGCGTGTGGGATAAGATGGACCGCCGCTGCTTCGCTTCCGCTACTTCATTTAGTTGTTTTGGTATTTTGTGTTGCTTCGACCATGCTTGGTCTATTCGGGTTCCATTTGGGCTACCCTTGTATTATTAATATATTGTAAGACCTGTAAGACGATGTCAGCTTGAGATATACAACTGTGCCATGTGTGTACCATCTACTGATCCAGGGAATGGTATTGTAATACACATGGGGTTCCGGTATACAAAACCGGGGGCTCACAGGGTTGGTATCAGAGCAAGACGACTGCAGGACCTAAGGACCCTTGTAACCACCCTTAAAACCTAGGACTGGTTTAGTGCAGCCTATTACCCTCAAGCTATATATTTGCAAAAACTATTTTGATAAAGCCATGGGTTCTTACTACTCCTCTTTCTCGAGTAATTTTGAAAATTCATTTATATCCAACCTCTACTCACCACTCTAATTTCAAATACTCCTATACAGACTATAAGGATTAAGGATGAAGAGATAGCTGGTTTATTAGGGCCACATGAACCACTAACCGAACTGACTAAATACCCATAGATGTGTGTCGTAGACGTTGTATTGTGCATAAGCTGCCTCCTATTGTGAGTTTCGCAATATGGGGCAGCAACCCATCGTTTGTGCATTGATTTCTTTGTTGTGTAGTAGCTCTTAGGCAGTTAACTACTCACTCCCCCTCCTTTAGGTGTTCACCAAGTGAATGATACACATCACCCGAACAATTAAAACTTCCCATTAAGCGGCCCTTTCTTAAAGAACTCTATCTCTTCCTTTCCAATGGATTCTCTCATTCTCCTCTACTCTTCCCAATACCAGTGTTGTCGGGATGAAGGATAATCACCAACATGAGTGCACTTAGGATCGACAAGTGTTAAGTTAAGACCCCACCCGGTCTAGCCACAGTAAGCCGACCATAACAGAACTACCTGGGAATTCGGCAACCTACGAAGATTGGGATGCGGCCTCAGCCGAAAGCTTCGACCACAAGGATGGCGACCCAAACAGTAACCGACCGTCCAAAGACTCCGGAAGACCCAGNTCCACATATCCCATATATGGAGTGTATAACGTCTATGTAAGCAGGGCTAAGCAGTGAGTAAATAATCACGCGTAAAGTAATATACTCAGGTAACAAAGGTGTGTAAATACATAAGGATAAACAATATCAAAGGTAAGGCTTTAAGCAAATGTAGGTACGCGTTTTATAATTAGCATGCAATTTTATTTGCAATCAACACATTTATAAAAATAGGATCAACATGTTCGAGGAAGGGGGCGTAGTGACTTGCCTTGCTCAATTGGGGATTCGTTCCCGATTAGCTCAGTTTCCTCCTCGCAGATGTACCCTGTCCGGTTGAATACTAACGTCACAAACTATTCGCTAACACAAAAAGAGCCAAAAATTCTAGAACAATCAAAAATAACCAAACTAGTGCCATTGCGTAGATCTTGATTTTAGAAAGATTTTGACGAAAGTTTCATTCAAATCCGACTTAAAATGAGGGAGATATGGAATTCGAAAGATTGAAAAAGTTTTAAAACAAAGAAAAGGGAAAGGTCTGACAAGTGGGACCGTCCTTAGATCTTCACGTACAGGTTTTGTTTATAAAATGGGTGTGCGCATGGTGAGGTGAAGGGCTTGGGCGAGCTACAAGCATGCATGCATATGCATACACACGGCTAGCTAGCTGCATGCATATGAGCTGCTTGCATGCATGCACACGTATAGCCAGCTAGCTGTGTGACGCATGCACGGCCAGCGGCACAACGGCGATCGCTGCGGAGGCATCCGCGCAAGGAACGGGTACGGTGTTGCGCCTCACGACGTCACCGTGCCGCGGCAACAACGGCGGTAAGGAAACAAAAGCAAGAGGAAGAGCAGGAGAGGAGCTCACCTCGCGGCAGCCGGGTAGCGGCACACCGAGCGGCGGTCCTTACACGAAACTACGGTCGTCGATGTACAGCCTGGGGACAGTCGGCCCGCGGATCGTCCTCGCACACTACGTGTTCGATCGGTGGCAACAAACGAACACACAGTGTTAAGGAATAAATGTTAGCGGGTTAGTGCAGGTTAGGGGTTAGGGGTTAGGGAGTTAGAGGTCAGCGGGTTAGTGAGTTAGAGGTCAGCGGGTTAGTGAGTTAGAAGTCAG
>BDMV01000002.1:30503542-30533307 GCA_008326285.1 Oryza officinalis
TGCAAGTCCGCCTCTTCGCCTGGGCGCGGATATGTGCCCTGAAAGTTCGTGGTGAACTGCTGGCACAAATCCTCCCAAGAGTGGACCGACGCGGGTGGCAAGTTCATTAGCCAACCCCGCGCCTGACCCTTCAGGGCCATGGGGAAGAAATTCGCCATGACCCTGTCGTCACCCCCCGCGGCCTCGATCCCGGTCGTGTAGATCTGGAGAAACTCGGTGGGGTTGACGCTTCCGTCGTATTTTTCGGTGATGGTGGGCCGGAACCTTGGGGGCCAACGGACATTCCGAAGGCTCGCCACAAAGGCTCGACAGCCGGCACCGCCAACCGGGGACACGGGGGGCCGGCCCCCGTGACCGGACCGAAGTAGCGCTCCGGACGAGGAGGCGCCCTCCGTTGCGTGGGCGGCGCGACGAGCGTCGCGCCGGCGCTCGATATCGAGCCGGGCATCCGGCCCCCCACGCACATCTTCTTGGGTCGGAGGCGTTGACGAGGGAACGGCGGATGAACGGCGTGTATCGGCCGTCGTTCGCCGTGCCCTCCGCCTCGACGACATGGAGCCGGCGGCGGCAGCGCCAGGGGTCCCAGCGGCGGAGGACCGCCCGCCGGCGCCTAGGCGCTGCTGCGTCGTCATGACCAAGTCGGCCACATCGTCCAGCCAACGCCGGGCTGGAGTCTCTGGATCGGGGACAACGGGCGGGTGACGCAGGAGCGCGCCCTGGGGCGTGCCGCCGTCGCCGTAGATGAGGCGGCGACGCGCCCCGTCTCGCCGTCCTCCCCCGTCGCCCGCGAGCGGCGAGGTCGCGGATCCTTCGACCTCCTCGAGCGCCTTCCCCCGCCCAAGACTTCGGCGAGAGGGGGACGGCGGGGTGCGAGCCCGACAGCGCGGGTTCTGCTCCCCGTCATCACCGCTAGCGCTCGCAGAGAGGCTGTGCGCCACTGCCTGTTCGGCCATAGGGCTGACCGGGCGAAGCTTGGCACACACGAAAGAGGATGAGGGCTTAGAAAGACACACGCGCCCCCTACCTGGCGCGCCAGATGACGGAGCATGGAGCTCCTCACCGGGGGACCGTGCGGGCCCCCCTTTGCCGGTTCGGCCGGGGACGCTAGGTGAGGTTCTTCACCCTCGATCTGAAGAGCGTCAGCGAGAGAGGAAACGCACAAAACACGGGCGACGTAGACAGGTTCGGGCCGCTGAGAAGCGTAACACCCTACTCCTGTGTTCTGGTGGATCTGAGAGTCTCCAACAATACAAAGAGAGTTCTGTCTCTCGAGCGTATCAGCCGGAGTCCCCCCCTTCTCCCTTTCCTAGGCCTGGGCCTCCTTTTTTCTGGCCAGGGGTTCCCACATGGGCCTCTAGCTGCCTAAGAAAGAAAGCATTCTTTTTACAATCAGGGCTAGTCTACAGCCGGAAGTGACCTCTGACAGGCACGGTACACGCCTCCTGCTCAGCTCGCCAGCTCTCCCGGTGGACGCCCGTTTCAACCTTCAATAAATGGCAAGCGACTTCCTTGCCATGCTTGCGCTGAAGTCTGGAATGGATCTGACCGGGACTGACATACCAACTCCAGTAGTTAGCACGCCGGCTCCGGCTAGGGACGGGAGCCAGGAGGCTCTCATCATTCTGACGGGATGGGGCGAGGCGTGCCGCAGGCCGCCTGTCGCCACCTAACCCGCGATCTGACCGGTCTGTGACCGGTCACAAACCGCGACCGGTCACGGACCGGATAAGCATGCGCTGCGCCGCATTAAATGCGGCGTGACGCGCTCGTCTGATCCGCTATAAATGCGGTTAGGTGAGCCCTGCTGTGCTCACCTAACCCGCACACGTGGCGCCAAAACCACAGGGGGTCGGGGCGCCCCGGCCCTCGGGGCCGAAACGGGAGCGGCCCGACCCCTCGGGGAGACGGAGGGAGGGGTGGCCACGTCACCCTCCGGCCCGACCCCCTCGGGGGGGTCGGGCCACGTGGGTGACCGCGGCTACTCAAGCCTCTAGTCATGATACCCCCGGTCCCATGTCACCGACAGGCTTACTTTAGGCCGTACAAGGATTTTAACAGCTTACAAACCTTACCCTCTTGACCTTTTGCAAAAAATCCATCAGGCTGATTCATATAGATCTCTTCCTCAAGCTCTCCATTCAAGAAAGCTGTCTTAACATCCATCTGATGAATGAAAAGACCATGTGAGGCAGCCAAGGATAACAGCACACGAATGGTCGTCAATCAGGCAACGGGTGAGTAAGTGTCAAAGTAATCTTCTCCTTCCTTTTGAGTATAGCCCTTTGCAACTAGCCTAGCCTTGTACTTCTCAACAGTACCATCTGACCTCAGCTTCTTTTTAAACACCCATTTACACCCCAGGGGTTTACATCCATAAGGACGATTAACCACTTCCCAAGTCCCATTAGACATGATTGAATCCATCTTACTCTGAACCGCTTCCTTCCATAAGTCAGCATCAAGAGAGGAATACGCCTCAGCAATGGTTGTGGGAGTGTCATCCACGAGGTATATAATAAAGTCTTCACCGAAGGATTTTGCAATCCTCAGTCTCTTACTCTTTCGAGTGACAGTATTATTATCCTCCTCAGGAATTTCTTCATGGGTTTCATCATCAGTGTGTATAATCGGTTCATCTGTCTCAGGCACAGGAATAGAATCATGAACAGATATGCTAGGTGTATTAATTTTCATAGGAAATTCATCTTCAAAAAATGTAGCATCTTTAGATTCCATGATTGTATCAACAACCATCTCAGGAACACTATAATTTATTATTAAAAATCTATAGCCCACGCTGTGTATAGCATAGCCAAGAAAAACACAATCCACAGTTTTTGGTCCAAGCTTTCGCTTTTTGTTTATTGGCACGTTCACTTTTGCCAAACAACCCCAAGTTCGCAGATAAGAGAGATTTAATCTCTTTTTCTCCCATTCTTCAAATGGTGTGGTTTCTTTGTTCTTTGTAGGCACTCTATTTAGGACATGACTCGCAGTCAATATAGCCTCACCCCACCATTCCTTAGATAAACCTCCAGTCTCTAACATGGCATTCACCAAATCAGTTAGAGTGCGGTTCTTTCTCTCAACAATCCCATTGGACTGTGGTGAGTAAGGTGGCGTCCTTTCATGAATTATTCCGTGCACAGCGCAGAACTCAGAAAACTCATTAGAGAAATACTCTCCCCCGCGATCAGACCGTAAGCGTTTGATTTTCTTCTCAAGTTGATTCTCTACCTCAGCTTTATAGATTTTAAAATAATGCAACGCTTCATCTTTTGTTTTCATTAGATACACATAGCAAAATCGAGTGCAATCATCTATAAATGTAATAAAATATCTCTTACCACCTTTGGTCAATATTCCATTCATCTCACAAACATCAGAATGAATTAAATCAAGAGGTGCCAATTCTCTCGCCACAACAGCCTTGTGAGGCTTGCGAGGTTGTTTTGCTTCAACACACACATGGCACTTTGAATTTTTGACCACATCAAATTTAGGGATTAAATTTAAACCAGCTAAGCGAGACATACAACCAAAATTAACATGACATAATCTCGAATGCCAAATATTTGTCTCAACATTACCAACCACATGGTTCACAGAATTAGAACAAGTATCAACCAAAGACAAGCGGAACAAGCCTCCACTCTCATAGCCTTTACCAACAAATGTTCCAAATTTAGAAATGACGCACTTATTAGATTCAAATACTAGTTTATGACCATCACGACACAGCAAGGAGCCACTAATCAAGTTCTTCCTTATTGAGGAGACATGATGCACGTTCTTGAACTGCACGGTCTTTCCCAAAGTAAGCTTCAGATTGACCGTACCAACACCATGAACAGCTGCACGCGCCCCGTTTCCCATCAACAAGGAGCCAGCCCGCCCGACCTGATAAAATGAAAACAAGGAAAAATCAGCACACACATGAATATTTGCACCGGTATCGACCCACCAATCAGGTGAATAACAAACTGAAAAAGCAGAAGGTAATAAATTACCATACCCAGGTGTAGCTGCCGCAGTCTCAACGGTGTTTACTAATTTCTGTGGAGGCTTCCACTTAGCCTCAGGGCACTCCCTAGAGAAATGCCCAGTCTTTCCACAGGTGAAACAATTCATCTTTTCCTTGTTCATCATCTTCTTTCCCTTCTTAAAAGGAGTGGCGGGCTTTTGCTTAAGTTCTCGCTGAAATTTCTTTTTCTGTGGTTTGGGATGGCTCTTTTGCACCACATGTGCACTAGAACTCCCCTCAATGACTTTCTTGCCTTTGACATCTTTTGCTCTAGCCTTATCCTCAACATCTAGAGTCCTAACAAGCTCAGCAGTGCTGAACTCTTGCCTCTTGTGTTTCAGAGAAGTGGCAAAATCAGTCCAGGTTGGTGGCAATTTTACAATCATGCAGCCTGCCACAAACTTGTGAGGAAGTGCACACCCAAATAGGTCGAGTTCTTTCACCAGTGCCTGTATTTCATGGGCCTGTTCAACTACAGGACAGTTCTCAACCATCCGGTAGTCATGAAACTGCTCCATGACATACAGCTCAGAACCGGCGTCAGAAAAACCGTAACGGGCCTCAAGTGCATCCCACATGGCCTTACCAGTCGGCATCTGCACATATGCATCAATGAGGGAATCCCCAATAATACTCAGCAAGGCGGCCTTGCAAGTGGTGTCGTCATGTTCAAATGCACGTTGCTCATCAACGGTTTGCACACCATCAGGCCGTTCTTGTACCACATAAAAGCAGCGCATAGAGGTCAACCACAGTGTAGTTTTCTGGCGCCATCTCTTGTAATGCGTGCCCTCAAATGGCGTAGGTTTCAGCAAACCCGCAAAGCCAACAAATGAAAATGGCCTAATATCACGTTTTTGGATTGTTAAACAAATAGGCAAATTCATGTTTAATTTAATCCATAAAAATGATGTAAAGAGAAATATTATAACATCATATATGTGCTTGTCTAACTAAAACATTATCATCATCATAAATATTATCAGCAAGATATGACACGAGTTGTTGCTCAAATAAAACATGTGAAAGATACTGTACGCACTAGCCAGCAAGATTGTAATTGTGACAATGAAATTAACAAGTCGGTTGAAGAGATTATACCCATCGAAAGCACCCGAAGAGGACATGGTGCTTTGCTCGATGCAGTGTCGAAAGGAAGCTGTGAAGATCCTCACCAACGCTGGAACAAAGACTTGCGCTGCCACCAGAAGGGTTCGAAGCGAGTAGTCGTGCCGCCGATGGACACTCCCCAAAAACGTGATTGCCGCCCTTCACCCGAGCAGGTGAACTCTGTGGACGGAGACGTTCCGGAGGCCTACTCTCCCATCTCGTGTGCGCGCAGGAGATGGAACGGGAAGAACTCGATTGCTACATGATATGTGGTATGTTTTCGCCCTGTTTTTACAGGAAGAGGAGGGAGACGAGCAGTCTCGGTGCCGGCGGCGCGCGCGTGTGGCACACCGCCGTCCTTTTCTCAATTTCTCAATATAGAGGGATAGAATCCAACTATATAAGTCGAGTCAATCTTCAGTTAAATTCCCATACGGTACTAAACCATTTAATGTGTATTATTCGGGCCATAGAGTTTTATTAGATTTATTTAATGGGCCAAACCCATATTATATCTAACAACTCCTGTACTGTGGCAGTTGACCAGTAGTACAAGTAGGAAGTTAACACATCCATTGGATCCCTACTTCTAACTACCCAAACCTACCACTAGTCACTCCATATGTAAAGAGAATATGCAGTGGAAACTGCAACCTATATGGAAACATATAATATAAACTACGGTTGGATAGAAAATATATATCCCGGATATGTGAATATGTTCATGTCGTCCAAGTTAAAATATTTAGAAAACATCTCACCTGATACTGACATTTAGCATCTCAGTACCCACATCGTCCAAAAACAGTACCTGATTCAAAAGAATCTATCCCCAAATTTCTCTCATTGCGACGGCGTGGTGGCGAGAGGCGCAGCGGCGGCGAGAGGCGTGCGGTACCCGCTTCATGTAACACTTTTATGTCCTTTCTTTGCTGCACTTAATCTTTTTTTTTGAGCTTTTCTTGTTGCACTTTAAGTAAAACTGAAGATATTTGGTACCCAATGGATTATCAGGTTTGGAGCTGTGCATTACATCATGCACTAAAGTAACTTGTCTTTTGATGAAAAGGAGTCTAAACCATCATATATACCACATCACCTCATGAATCACATGTGTGGTTCTTTATGCTCAAATAAAGGAATCTACTACATATATTGCTCCACAATCAACGAATGCTCATGGTAGAGTTGTGGATGCATAACTTTACTCATGAATTTAAATCATAGTGTCCACAAGTATTGTTGTGTGCATTTTTAATTGATGCAGATTGCAGAGGTCGCGGAGTTATATTTGTTTTGCCCAACAATGTATGGTGGTGTTCATTGTGCACCATGAACATCAAATGAATTAGCAAGTGACACTGGTGGACACTAGTGCCCTAGAGCAAGAAGCTTTAACACGATACCTGAATTTTTAAAATGACAAAATGAATGCTGTAATTTAGCGTGCATAATTCACAAGAAAATACCGTCTTTCGAATAACTGATCACTTGTATTCTCTGTAATAATGAATTGTTGTAACATAAGTAAGCACCTTGAAGTTGATCATGAATCAACTAAACCACATTTTAGGCACCCTAAAGACGAAAAAAAAAATACTCGTGCTTGGTGGGGACTTTGATCAGTTCTTCTGCTCACCGCCGTCTTTCTCCGGCAGCAGCCGTGCACCGGCTTCCGCGTCACCGTCCTTCGCCGTCGCCATTGAGGCGGCCCTCCTCTCTGCCTCCCTGGCCTTGAGCCCCTGCAGCTTGGCATGGTTGTAGTAGGCGACACCGAGGAAGGCAATGCCATAGCCGACCAGGTTGACCGGCGTGACGGTGTCCTTGATCACTGTCCAGGAGAAGGCGATGAGCAGCCAGTCCTTGACGACGCCGGCCACGTTCATGGTCAGCGCCGACGTCTTCCCCACCAGCAGGAACACCGCCAGGTTCAGCGCGAACGCGCACAGCGAGTTCGTCCCGAACACGAACATGTCGGGCCGGACGGCGGCGGCCGCGGCAGCGCGCAGCCTCGGCAGCTCGACGAAGTACCACGGCAGCGTCAAGAACACGAGGCAGCACGGCGCGATGTAGTAGAGCGAGGTGATGGGGTTCAGCGACATTCCCTTGGAGGTGAGCAGTATCTGGATGAGCACTAGTCGCGTGGCCTCGGCGGCGACGGCGGCGAGCTGCAGCAGGACGCCGAAGGCGTCGAACCGCGCCTCGCCGTACGCCGCGACGGCGACGCCCGCGGATATGCCGAGCATGTTGAGCATGGAGGCGCGGCGGAAGGAGTCGGTGCGGAAGGCGACGGCGAGGGAGTAGACGGCGACGGGCATGAGCGCCTTGAGCATCTGGATGAAGGAGACGGAGAGGTAGATGTATGCGGAGTTGGAGAACCAGAGCGACAGCGCGTAGAGCGCGCCGATGGGCACGACGGAGGCGGCGTAGAGGCTGGGCGTCATGGGCGGCGACGCCGGCACGGCGACGACGCGGAGGACGCGGACGAGCACCACGGCGAGGGAGGCGCAGAACGCCATGTGGATCATGGTGAGCGAGATGGGGAATGGCCAGTTGTACATCTTGGGGTCGAGGATGTATTTGTTGTACACGATCACCGAGAAGCTGAGTGTGATCCACACGCTCACATACGCGTAGGACAGCAGCACCGACTTGAGCACCGATGGCGCCGGCGCCGGAGAAGAAGAAGACGACGACACGACGTCCATGGCCGCGGCGGCCGCAGCGGGCTTGGCGCCGTCGTCGCCGGCGC
Source organism: Oryza officinalis (assembly GCA_008326285.1). Taxonomy (NCBI): domain Eukaryota; kingdom Viridiplantae; phylum Streptophyta; class Magnoliopsida; order Poales; family Poaceae; genus Oryza; species Oryza officinalis. Next base: position 30,511,429 of record BDMV01000002.1, read on the forward strand.
CGCCCATTTGGGCGAGGTAGCTAGAAGAAGAGGCTTTGATGTGGCTTGCGAGGTGTGACGCCGGCGGTGGTGGGGGCGCGCGCGTAGAGGAGATACGCCGAGCAGTTGGTGAGTATTAAAGTTGGTGGTTGTTGCGGTGACGTGCGTTTCTCTATCGTCATGGACGCTTTACGTGCGGTGTGCTTCAGCTCTCGATCAGTTGCTGAACTGTACTAGCAATTAGCAAATGCTACTACAAATCTACAATTGCATCAGTACTCAGTTACTCGGTTGGTCAACTGCTTGTGTGTGCGATCCGAGGATTAAGAAATTATTCAGCTAGAAACAGAATCAACTGCATAACACTTGACAAGAACGTGTGATAAAGCTGGCTAGCAGCGTCATTAGCTGCATAGCTGACGATGAAACGGACCATTTCAAACCCGGAGAAACGTTGACAAACAAAAGGCAATTGAATGGGACTCCCATGATTCGAGCTCACTATGTATATTCACAATCAAATTTGTTACTTTTGTTATAACTTGTAGAAATTGAATTTAAACTTATATATTTGTGAAGTGATATATTATATATTAGTTTATCTTGTCAATTTTTTTGAAATTTTTTCATAATCATTTAGTTGACATGTAAAAAACGGGTGATGTTGATCCGAGTGTTTAAAAAAGTTTCCCCACTCAACATGCCTCTTCGATTTCATTGCTCATTTCGTTCGAGAATGCCTAGCAGAGAGTGTTTTTCCTTTTCCTTTTCCAATTTGAAAGTTGAGAGATGAATATAGGCCGGAGAGGATTTCACAAAGCCCACTATAAGCCCAAAGCCTCACAAGATCTTTTGTCCAACACAAATCAGAAACAAATGGCCCAACTAAAATCCCGTATCATATTCTTCTTGGCCCACTTTGATCTGTCACTCTTCCAGCATCTCGCTCGCCGCTCGCGCCGCCTCCCTCGCCGCCGCCGCCACCCCGTCTCCGCCGGAACCAAGGCTTGAGGCTACTGGGAGGGAGGGGGAACTCAAGAGCGAGCCGCGGGCGGGGAAGAGAGGAGGGATCTAGGCGAGAGAGATGGGTTGGAAGGCCGCGGAGAAGCTCATCAGGCACTGGAAGATCCTCCGCGGTGACAACGTAAAATCTCTTTCCCTCAATCCCTCGTATTCCTCTTCGTCCTCTCCCTATCCTCACAAAATCTCCAATCTCTCTCTGTTTGCTTCCATTCCAGGTGATGATTATAAGAGGCAAGGACAAGGGGGAGAGCGGGCTCATCAAGCGGGTCATCCGGTCGCAGAACCGTGTCATCGTCGAGGGAAAGAATTTGGTACTCTATTGCTCTACTGATGCACCCTCCTTCAGTTATTGTGAAACACTGCGTAGGTCTTGGGCTGATTGGTTGAAAGATTTCATGCTTTTGTGTCATCGGTTTAACTGGTTCAGAAAATTTTCCGCTTATTATTTAGCCTGATGCAAACTACTGCATCTTTTATTTTCCCTTTTTTTCGGAGAAAAGGTTGAAGCCCAACTATTGAAAGTTTAGTACAGACGCAGAAAAGTTCCATTTAATGAGATAAATGAGCGTAGAACTCTTTGTCCATCAGATGGACTTGCAGTATATGTGACCTGATCCTTTGTTTTTCCATGGTGCACTAGGTTTTTTTTTTGTCGAAACTCCCAAGTCCTGAGTTCAGATTAGTGGTAGGAACTGCAAACATAGTTTATGGTTCATACGATTTTTTTTTAGATAAAGGAATATATATGAATTCGAACCTGTAAATACTCATAACATAATATTATTCTGCAGACCATACATCCATCATGGCCCAAGGATAGCATAATATGAAGAGAGTTTTTATCAGGAGGAATTGGATACTAGTGCATTTCATTGTATCTATTAGTGGTATTGAGTGTTGATGATATGCTCAACAATTTAGCTATGCATGATCCAACAAAAGCAGCGGTCAAATAATTTAGCATCTACCAGTAGGCCGAGAATAATCAGAATTTGTAGATGCCTGCTCGATCTTGTGTATTATGAACTGCATACTAGTACATGCTGTATCTCTTTTGTATCATGTCATGTGTGTATGTATGATTTGTATGCCATAACAAATAGGAGTAAATACTGAATTAGTTGCTTTCAGAATCCACATGGATCTTGAGGAATTGATTTTAATGGATGCCATAGAAGAACGGTGAAACTGTAAAAACCTTGTCCTTCTAAAATATTCACATGTTTGTTGTTACATGTTACATTTTTCCTTTTGATTACTGGGTAGCTTGCAATCAGTAACAACTACGACACACAACATTTTCCTAGTCTTATGCATGTGAGTGTTCTCTCTTGTACATAAGAGTTTGCATAATAATAATCATGCATTAATGTCATTTCAGGTTAAGAAACATATTAAGCAAGGAGAAGGACATACAGGTGGGATTTTCTCAATTGAAGCTCCACTTCATGTTTCAAATGTTCAAGTACTTGATCCAGTCACTGGGTATGATACTTAAATATCCATCTTGACATCTAGATAGAATCTTTTTCTTCCATCTCTACTGTATTTTACTGGTCAAAGGTAAATTTATCCGCACAATGTTGGCAACAGGAAACCATGTAAGATTGGATACAAGTATTTGGAAGATGGGACTAAAGTCAGGTTTGCTAGAGGAATGAATGCATCAGGTGCTGTGATACCCAGGCCAGAAATTTTGAAGGAGCGAAGAAAGCCAAGACCTACATCACGTATGTCTCTGTTCATTGCATGGTTCCCTTTCAAGTGCATATACTTTTTTGGTGTTTATGCTGTTCCTTTCCTGGATCATAAATTAAGCTGTGCCAGTTTGATGTTCAACTGATTTCACAATAATAATATATACTAATAAAGAAGGCATCAAATGCTTATAGCATACCTTTAGTACTGTGACATCATGCATAATTACCGTAGATGTTTCTTATGATGTTTGGCTTGTGGTACTTTTGTTTGTTTTGTATTTGTTCTGCATTGGAATGATAATATCAGTTGAGTAATATTACAAACTGAAAAAAAAATGGGGACTGATCTGTCCATGACCTTTGTTACATACCTTTAGTACCTTTGTATTTTTGCTATGTATTATCTACTGTGTCATTGACATACGAGCAAACTTCGTTCTATTCCTATCAATATAGTTCACTGCATATGATGTATATTTGTTTGTGAGGAAACTAAATTTGGTCAAAATATTTCATTCATGCAGCTGGCCCAAAGGATACACCAATTGAACATGTGCTGGAGAAAACCTATGATGCCAAAGCTGGAATTGGGATGCCTGATCTATAGGCTGGCTATCTGGGTCAACTCAGGGATAGTTCAGTGTATGTGACAACACGCTAGTTGAGATAGCAGGAAGCCCGGCTTCAACTTCGCTGTACGCACCTGTATCAGCCTGCGCTCGATCGAAATAATCTCGCAATGGTGATTGAAAAAACATCACCCGCATGTTTTTATTTTAGTCTCTGTTTTGGTTAGAATCTTTAGCCTACTGGAAATGCACTTACATCTGGTAAAGGTTCAGGTCGTATTTTTCAGAGAGATACATTCTGTTTTGATGAGGCCAAAGCCGCGGCAGGGACCTCCGTATGTTCTGCGACCGGCAACCTTGTTGACAACGCGTCTTGGCTGGTGGCGATGGCGTCTCCCTTGCTCTGCATTTGTCCTGCTGCTTCTACAACAACACTTCCGACGCGAGCTGGTGATGCAGCGGTAGGTACAAACGGCGGAGGCGGACAAGAGCGCGGTGGTGACCGTGGTATACTGTTCAGTAGCGTGCGGAGTGTATCGGTCGCCGGGACCGTTGGCTGCACCGGCGGCCGTCGTTGCGGCGCGCACTGCGGTCGTCGTGATGGATGGGTTGGCATGGGCGGATGAGGCGGCGGTGGCGCCATCACGCGCCGTGGAGCCGTCGACGATGTAGACGAGGGTGCCGGGCACCGGGCCACACACGGCGGTGGTGGCACGAACGCCGTCGTGCAACTCTGGTGCGCCACCGGACGTGCCGAGACAGCATCTCTCATCTTCTTGGTGCACGGCGGCTCGGCAACCGGCGGCGCGGGCCTCTTCGCGGTCGCCGGTGGCACGATCGCGTGCTCTTGACGCCGCACGGGCGGCTGCACAAAAGCAGCAGATTCCTGGCGAGCCACGGAATCCGGAGGCGCCCGCGGGGACACGTACATCCGGCAGATGACGGGCTCCTTGTCGCCGGCGACGGCTTGCTGCCGGCAGCAATGGTGCTCCTCCATCAACCAGTCGGTGTACCTCCCGTCCTTCTTGAACCGGAAGTTCTGGGTCTCGCCGACCTTGACCCCCGCCTTGTTCTTCACCTCCTTGCTGTTCTGCCTGACCCAAGTGCCAGCCCCGGCTGTTCGCTCTTTCTTGGTGCTACTCCCCTTGTGCCGCTTGCAGCTAGTGAAGAAGAACCTGCCGCCTTTCTCGCACCTGGGCACCGGCGCGAACATTCCGGCGAGATTCCTGGGATCGCTGCCGTAAATATCCGCGTGGCCGATGAAATTCTGGGTGTCGTTTGGCGGCTTGCCGGCGATCAGCCGTGGCAGATAGAATGTGATAAGATCCTCTGCAGACGGGTTGAAACGAAAGCCTAAATTGAGCATCTTCTCAACGTCTTGCTCCATCAAATCGAAATTTCGTAAGCGGATCGGAGAGACGAAGACACGTATTCGCTGGAAAGTTGTTTAAATACAGAGCCATTGTGATGTAGTACGTGACAAGGTACAGGATTTCGACACAAACTCAGACGTACAAGCAGACACCGATACAAACTTGGAAACGGTCGGAAGAAAAAAAAAACATTAACTCATTGCCTATCGATGAAGCTCTTGACGGCGTGGACGAGCTCCCGCGCCCGCGCCGCCGCGACGGGGTCGGACTCCACGGCGAACCAGTTGAGGTAGAACACGTGGCCGACCCCGCGCCCGCGGCTGACCACCGTCTCCACCGCCTTGCCGGCGCGCGCCATGGCCTCGCCGTACTCCACCTGCGCGTCGCGGAGCATGTCCTCCTCCGCGACCATCACCAGCATCGGCGGCAGCTGGACTCCCTCCGCCGCCTTAACCGCCGCTGCCGGAGACGTGTACGGGTGGTCCCTGCTGATGGTTCCTACCGGCAACGCGAGCATGACGAACTTGTCCACCGTCTCCTGCGTCATGAACGGGGTGGGCGGGTTCTCCAGCTCCGACCGGCTCTTCTCCGGCAAGATGAAGCCCGGGTGGAGGAGGACACCGCCGGCGAGGCGTATCGGGTCGAGAGGCTCGGCTCCCTCCTCGCCGGTGCGTGCCGCCACGTTGTGCACGAGGACGCCGCCCGCGCTGTCCCCGATGAGGAACACGCGGGAGAAGTCGGCTGCGTCGCGGAGGCGTTCGACCGCAGGGTGCGCAATGGTGTCGCTGGTGCCGGACACGACGTCACGGAGCCAGAGCAGCGTGGCGTGGCCGGCGTCGATGGCGGCGGGGAGGCGGTGCTCCGGCGCGAGCGGGAGGACCACGGAGACGATCCCCGCGACGTCGAGCTCCACGGCGAGGCGGGCGTAGAAGCGGTGGTAGAGCGACCACGCGGCGTGGGACAAGCAGAAGCCGCCGCCATGGAAATGAACGAGAACAGGGCGGCGCCTGGTCGGCGTCGTCTTGGACCCCTCCACTACCGTCAGGTACAGGCGGACGTGGACGCCATGGTCCGTGGCGACGTCGTGGACGGTGACCCCGTCCCGTGGCTCATCGTACGGCGGGACGAGGACCATGAACGGGGCGGCTTCCGGCGGGCCGAGCCGGTCGACGGAGCCGTCGGAGTAGACGCGGATCCAGTTCGTGACGGACTCGACCAGCGTCCTGGCCGGGTTAGCTCCGTCTTGTTGCAATGTTGCCATGGCAGTTGATCGATCGAGCACGTACCAGTGAAAATGTGAAATGAACACGCTAGCAGGATGCGGTGCGTTTTATAGACGCCACAGCACAGCGAGCATGCATGACCCGACCTTGCAAATTCTGCGCGCATACGTACGTTGTGTGGACGCGCTGGCTTGACGTCATCGTTGATTGGCTCAAGTCGTCTTTAATTTGATATGTCTGAGTCTTTCACTTAAGTATTGGTGAGTCGTTTCGTCTCGTCTCGGTCTAGCTTTAATAAAGCTCGACAGAAAATGGTGGCCTTTGCTGGCCCGATTATGTCTCTGAAGCTAATAGTGCAGATGGCTGGCCGCGCACCCAACCCTTCCGATAAAATGGTGTCCTTTCAAATCTCTCTGGAATGGAGGATCACTATTTTGCTCCAATAACTTATAGGTTGATACTCCTATATAGTAATGTGGTTGGAACGTCCATGTCCAAAACCAACTACAGGCCTAGAGGCTGCTCAACTTAATTAAGTTAACTTGATTCTTCGTTCGAGTTTCATTCAGTTAGTATTTGCTAAAGTCAGTCAACTGCGATTCCCTAAATCCCATGCAGTTGACTAACGATAGCTGTTGGATACATCAAACTGCCCTTCAAATATCACTAACACGCAGTCCTTTCCTGGCAAGCCGACGACTGAGCAGTGGTGACTAAACAGCGAAATTATACCACATCGCCAGTGCCGCATTCTTTCAGTGAGGTAGCACTCGAGGGATGTTGGGGATGGCACGGTGTGAGAGGAGGAGATAGTTTTTCATACTTTAACGTGCGATTACCCCTCGCTCGCTGATTCAAGTCATATTTGTTCTTTCTTATTCGGTTTGTATAGGTCAAATCATTTTATATGTTTATAGAATGATATATCGCATATGAACATAATTTAGTTATCTTATTGTATTTTTTTATAACTTTATTATGACTATTTGAATGTCACATAAAAATAAGAGAACATCTTCTTAAGAAATTAAATTACTTCTCGATGGAAGATGAAGTTATCTAGCGTCAGGTTTTGAAAGGCCACGCGAGAGAGCGATGAGCATAGTACAAAAAATGGACCGGGGCTCGACCTGCTCTGGCCATCCGTTCACCGGTCGAACCGCCGGTTTTTTATTTATTAATATTATATTTAATTTGTATTATTTTTAATATAGAACCATCACAAATTGATGAAAATATGCATAAATAAACTAGTATATCTATTATTATATGGTCACAACATCAAAAAAATAAATGTAGTGTGGTAACATAATAAATTCATAATGTCATGGGACAAATTAAAAACCAGTTCGATTCAAAAAAACATCACTAGTTCAAACAAAAAACCACCCGGTTCACCAGTTTTTTACCGGTTCGATTACAGGGCCGGTCTTTGAGCAGAACCAAAGCTGCTAAGGTCACCGGTTCTGGTTTTTTTGGGTTCAACGCTGATCTGGTCCAGTTTTTTATACTATGGCAATGAGGCAATGGATATTTGTTGTGTAGGTTCGAGATAGTAGTGGGATTATGATTACTTCTTGGCTATATATTCGAGTATATAGATCATTCAAAAAGGTGATCTTAACGTTCAAAAATATTAAGCAACCAACAAATATAGGATCTCATAGTTTTTCTCTTATACCATCCTGACAAAATTCTTTCCATGTAACCCAAGTTAATATGTTGTAAACCGATACGGATTATATGTTGATCACTAGTGCGGTGCATTAACATGTAACTGTGCAAGGGTTTAAAAACCGTTGTATTATATGCAAAAATATATTTTTTGTGTACCAGTAATGATAGTATGTTATCACATATGGATTTGAACCACATCCTTAATATCTTTCCCAAAAATGACAAAACTCTTTTAAACTATTGGGCCATGGAGCTGAATTGCGATTTGGTTTCTTTATTAGAAAACTCTATTGTTAAGCAATCGTATTCTTGAGGTGAAACATAGGAATTACTAGTCAAGGTGCATGTAATCCTAATGTCCGTGAATATTGCACGTTTGAGTACGCTTTCAATAGAAATTTAGTAAGGTCAAGAATGGGCCACTTGTCCCCGTTTATTTGAACGTGTTAGGGGACGCACTCGTGGGTGTGTGATGCGTGAGATGGTGGTGTATGCGTCTTTCATGTAATAAAAAAGTACTATCAGGGTTACGGATAAGACATACCTTCTATCTTTGGGGTTGTGAAGTATACGGATACAGTATACCCTTGGAATATAGGAATGTTATCTTAACATTATGGAATTTGGCTAATGGACAGAGAAGTTGTGTCCCGAATAGAAGGTGTTAGAGTCATACTTGGGAAAGATACAATCTCTGTGATTTCGTGGGCCACATGTATTCTCCGAGTTCTACTTGAAGGAAAGACAGTCTGCGGTATAAATACAAAGTCCTCTAGGAGGTACAAGATCATTGAATCATAGCGCAAGCCACCACCATAGCAAAGGCAATTTAGAGGACTTGAAGACAACTCGCCGCCTGGATCTCATCGAGTCGTTCTCGATAGGGATCTCGTCAGTACTTTATATTTATGTTGTTCTCTATTGTAATCTCTGTGATTTTCGTCATAATCGCATATAAACTGGAGTAGAGCTATTATCTTATGAGGGGCTTGAACCAGTATAATTTTTGTCTTCTGTGTGCTTGATGTTGTTTCGTGTAGATCCTTGTACCAACGTACCCCAATACCCTCAGAATAGGGTCTATGGATATAACCCATCGACAAATACATCTAAACCATTAAATGGATACCAATATGCCATGCATACACTCTTTTATCCATGCAGGAAATTAAACCGGCCGGAAGCTTGAAACTACAAAACATTCACCAAACCGATCAAACGAGAGTTAATTTGATCTGTGCCATTACAAATGTGTCTATTTAAATAAATGTCATTACAATTCGTTTATTCATAGGTGTGTCACTGAAATTTTACAAAATTAGAACCATGCTATCGTCGTCAAGTTTTTCATCTTCTCCATTTGCACGTGGAACTCATCCACCAGATTCATCTTCTTCATCCTTCTTTCTCTCTTTTTTTTCCAATCTCTCTCCACTGCCTCTCAGCCTCCCCTCTCTTTTTTTTCCCAATCTCTCTCCACAATCTCTCAATACTGCGTGGTGGGATTGCAGGCGTAGAGCCTGGCGTGGTAGGAGAGGAGGATGATGCCGTCGCAGGAGCCCTCGATCCTGAACGCGGTGGAGTCGATGGCGGGGCCAGCGTGGGCGAAGCGGATGACCGGCAGGGACTCTCGGGCGGCGATGTCGACGCGGCGGAGGTGGACGCGGACGAGGTTAGGGTCCTCGAGGAGCAATTCCTCGTGGTCGACGCGGTGGAGCAAGAGCGGCATGGGATGCCGCTAGGGGTGGCGGTGGTGGTTGCGGCGGAAGGCGTTCGTGCTGATGATGTCTCATAGCCGCCTGCTGATGGTGCCACAACGGGCGACCTTGGCGGCCGACGCCCCCCGTGGCCTTGTTCACCGCCGCCATGCCCACAGCCACCGCTTGGCTCCCTCTCGCAGCCACGTCCTGCGTAGGGATCCCTTAGTGCTTAACCACGCCTTGTAGTGATTCTGCTCCAGTACTGTAGAAGTAGTAATGGTACTACGTACTATCAACTGCATGTAGGCTTGTTTTTTCATCTCTTCCGTCGTATTTGGGCTGTTTGGCTTGCTCATGCACTAGTGCAGATCCTCTCATCTGTGACGGGCTGTAATATAACTGGATTTTGCGGGCCGTCACAAAGAAAACATCTCAAACGGGCCTAAAAAGAGGCCGATTGAGATATGGTCGGAGAGACATGTTAAATGTGCATAGAACTGAAGCCCGTCACGGATGACACATATCTGTGACGGGCCTAAACTAGGGCCCGATTGAGATAACCTTAAATATCTCAATCGGGCCGTAGTTGGAGCCCGTCACAGATGACAATCATCTGTGACGGGCCCCAACTTAAGGCCCGATTGAGATAACCTTAAATATCTCATCGGGCTGTAATTGCAGCCCGTCACAGATGACAATCATCTGTGACGGGCCCCATCTTGATGCCCGTTTGAGATATCTACAAAGCCCGTCACAGATGGCACTCCTCTGTGACGGGCTTTTTTTTAGGCCCGATAAAGATACCTTATATGCCCGATTGTTAGTGCACACTATAAATAGCCGCAACCGCTCAGAGTATCTGTATCCCACTATTCACAACTCTGGTGGGAGGTTGGAGGGGGCGAAATTTTTTTTTTCCCAAAGAGTAAATTCATAAAGGTAAGTGACAAATAATAATCATTAATTTAGAAAATTCATCAATTTTTATGAATTTAGCAGTATTTATCTTATAAGATGTTTCTCTGATTCTTTTTTCATTTCTGTAGAGATGGATCGAAGTTGGATGTATGCGAAATCTGTGAAACGTCATAGTCAAGAGTATAGAAATGGGGTATTAAATTTTATTAACGTCGCGGAGGAGGATAGGAAAAGAAGAAACAGCGATTACATGTGTTGTCCATGTGCAGATTGCAAGAATGAAAATATGTTTGATAGCCGAATGGACATACACGCTCATCTGATACAACGAGGATTCATGGAGGGCTACACATGTTGGGTTAAGCATGGAGAGCAGGAATCAGGAAGTGGTGCTGCTGCAGACAGTACTGGTGCGCAAAATCAGGAAGATGAAGATGAGCATGACATGTTTGTACCTTCTTGTGAGCCCCGGTCGTTGTATACCGAGAACCCCATGTGTATTACAATACCATTCCCTGGATCAGTAGATGGTACACACATGGCACAGTTGTATATCTCAAGCTGACATCGTCATACAGGTCTTACAATATATTAGTAATACAAGGGTAGCCCAAATGGAACCCGAATAGACCAAGTATGGTCGATAGCAACACAAAATATCAAACAAATAAATGAAGTAGCGGAAGGAAGCAGCGGCGGTCCATCTTATCCCACACGCATCGACTGGTGAACCTAGGTCCCTATTCCACCGTCCTCGGTAACTCCTTGCCAGCATAGCACGTGTACAGGTCGACACCAACACCTTTCTAAAAGATTTAATAAGCAAGAGTGAGTACCAACCGTACTCAGCAAGCCACCACTACAGAATGCACATAATGTTCATAGGGGTTCAAGGATGGCTTGGTTTATTTGCATAAAGCTAGTTTTCACAAATTATTTCACAAGCCTATGACGTAGCAGTTTTAACCGAAAACGATCGTTAGGTTGAAGTTGCCATTAACCAGCGAGGGTTCATCCACCTTCCCCAAGCCTCGCTTGGTCCGGTTTACCCTCGCATCCAATTTCCACAGTTTTAACCATTACGACCTTCCCGCACATCGGGCAAGGTCACACCTTCCATACCCATCCTATTCTAAGCAGTATTCAAAATTTATGAAGCTAGTCAAGAGTAGTACAAGTCCCGGCGCTCATATCCGCGAGCACGGCTATTCGAATAGTTTAGTTTACTCACACTGCAGTGGATGTACGCTTTTAATCCCGCACTCCGTGACGCACCCAACACATGAGACTTGTCACGGCCCGGTTTTTCAGTTACCCTCGCATGGCGGCACCCGCTCCAAGGACTATGAATCCCCATTGCACCCCCGGCGCCACATTCCTACCTCGAGCCGGTTGTGAGAGGAGTCCTGGCGCTCCCGAGATCTTATGGGGGTTACATAATATATACTTAGGGTGCATTTTAAGTTTTTGCCGCGTTCAACAGATCGACCCAAGCGATCTAAACCACAACACTTCATCAACACATCAACGAATATCCAGAACCTACCATGTCTGGGGTGCCACCCCACGAGAATTTCCTAGTCCACCGGGTCTACCCCACTCGAGAAATGCGGTCGTACTCTGTTCTTTCTCGCATAGCTTCTTGACTCGGTCCTTAATTGACCAGGGTCGGCGGCTTACCGTTTCCAGAACCACCCATATTCTATCCATGCCGCCCCAGTCGAAATAGTTTTGTTTTATTAAGTTTTTGGTTTTCGCAAAGGTTTTAGTGTTGCAGGTGGCGCTCATGTCTCCACCCGTCTTCCGACAATCACTCCCACCGAGTGATCGCCACATCCACATCCATAATCGTATACAAGTATGGAGTGTATAAACGTCTACACATAGCAACGCTAAGCAGTATCGATACATAACCATGCGTGAATAATAGACTTAGGTAACGAAGGGGTGTAAATACACATGGATAAACAACATCAAAGGTAAGGCTTAGACAAATGTAGGTACGTATTTTATAATTAGCATGCAATTTTATTTGTAATCAACACTTTTATAAAAATAGGATCAACATGTTCGAGGAAGGGGGCGTAGTGACTTGCCTTATTGTTGGTCTACAAATCTTCGAGAAAGTCCGCGTTCGTTGCATCTCCGAAACGGCCACTACGCGCTTGAAAAGTGAAAAACATCTGAAACCCTATAAGAGCAGATAATAACTATTATAAACTAATTGTGCCATTGGATAGATCACATTTTTAGAAAAATTATGGAAGTTGAACGGAGTCAATTGGACTTACGGTTGAGGAGATATGAATTTTGGAAGATTAATGGATTTTCTGGAATGCGAAAATGAATTTATTAAGTTGGAAAGGAATATTCCCAAGAATATTCTTTTGGCTGTGAAGTAAGAGGGAGGCAATGTGGACTTGGTTTTGGGAGGGCTTGGGCTTTAGCCCAGAGATGAGGGAGGTCGGCTAGGGAGTTAATGTCGACTTTTTAGTCGGCAGCCCAATGGATGAGTAGGGACGTTGTATAGACTTCTATAAGTGACTTCATGGTCTTGGTCCGAGGAACCAAAGGGAGGTTACATGGACTTGTGGATATAATATCAGGTCGGCTAGCCCAATGAAGTTGAGGGACATCAAGTAGACTTGTAGGGATTTTCATGGGCTTAGCCCGACATCGTGAGGGAGTCAATATAGACTTTCGCAAGTTCTAGGTCAAAGTGGGGCCCGCGGGGAGAGAATAAATGTGGGGCCCACTAGTGGGTCCCACCTCCTTTTCCTTTTCTTTTTCTTTTTCTTCCTTTCCTTCTTCTCTCTCCTTCTTCTCTCTTTCTTTTCTCCTGCTTCCTCTGCTGTTCTTGCCGGGAGGAGAGGAGGGTGCCGAGCGAGAGGGCGCCGGCGGTGGGGCGGCTGGGCGCGGCGCGGCCGGGGGTGGAGCGGCGCCGGCGGCGGCGCGGGCGCGCGGCTGGGGCGCGCAGGCAACGGCGCGGCTCGGCCCGGGCGGCACGGCGGCTGCGGGCGCGCGGTGGCAGCACGCGGGTGGCGCGGCGCGCGCGTGCGGCGGCCGGCGGCGCGGCTCGGCCGGGGGCGGCGGCGCGCGGCTCGGCAGGGCGGAGCGGCGCCGGCGGTGCAGGCCGGGGACAGCGCGCAGGCGGCGCGGCGGCTGCGGCCAGGCAGGCGGGTGGCTCCGGCCGTGGCGCGCGGCAGCGTGGGTGCCGGCCACGGCGCTCGGCCGGGAGGCTGCGCCGGCCGGGACGGCACTGCTCGCGTCGCGCGGCCAGGAGGCGGCGCCGGGAAAGGCGGCAGTGGTGGCCGGGCTCGGCCAGGGGCGCGGCGCGCGTGCGCCGGCGCTCGGCCGGGCCAGGCGGCTGGAGGGGCGGCCGAGCATGGCGGCACGGCGCGGCAGTGCCACGGCAGGGGCGGCGGCGCGCAGCCGAGGCGGCCGGGAGGCGGGTCGGTGCTGGCTCGGTTTGCGCGGCACGGCCAGGAGGTTGGTGGCGCGCGGCTTGGCCGATGTCCGCGGGAGGGAGGTGGTCGGCCGGGGCAGCTCGGCACGAGCTGGGCCACGGCATCGGCCGGGCGCAGGGGTGACGCGGCTCGGCCGGGCTGGAGGAGGCCGGGGGCGGCTGTGCGGCAGAGCGCGCGCGATGGCTGGGCGTAGCCGAGGTTCACGACTCGGCGGCCACGGCAGGAGACGACGTGCTGGCCACGACGTCGGCCGTGCGCGAGCTGCTTGGCACCGGACGGCACGGCGGAGTGGAGGCCGAAACGGCTCACCGGACAGGGGCGACGCCGGCCGGGGTTTCGGCCGAACGACGACGACGCATATGCATACACACGGCTAGCTAGCTGCATGCATGTGAGCTGCTTGCATGCTTGCATATGCATACACACGACTAGCTAGTTGCATGCATGTGAGCTGCCTGCATGCATGCATGCACACGGTTAGCTTGTTGTATGGCGCATGCATGGCTGGTGGTGAAGCGGCGATCGTTGCGGAGGGCGGCCGCGCAAGGAACGGGTACGGTGTTGCGCCTCACGACGTCACCGCGCCGCGGCAACAATGGTAGACGAGGAATGCGGTAAGGAAGCAAAAGCAAGAGGAAGAGCAGGAGAGGAGCTCACCTTGCGGCAGCCGGGTAGCGGCGTACCGGGTGACGGTCCTCGCACGAACTACGGTCGTCGAGGTACAGCCTGGGGATGGTCGACCCGCGGATCGTCCTCGCACACCACGTGTTCGATCGATGGTAACAAACGAACACACAGAGTTAAGGAATAAATGTTAGCGGGTTAGTGCAAGTTAGGGGTTAGGGGTTAGCGAGTTAGAGGTCAGCGGGTTAGTGAGTTAGAGATCAACGGGTTAGTAAGTCAATGAGTCGAATGTTAGATGTTAGAGGTTAGCCGTTTGATAAGTTAGTCGTTCTCGGGGTTCAGATGACGGCGCGGCGTCCTACCCGTCCTCTTGCTCAACTGAGGCCCAGCCGGAGCCGGCCGCGGTGGAGCAAGCGGAGAGACGGCAGCGCGTGCGCGGGAGGAAGTGGCTGAGAGGATGCAGAACGAGCAGGAGGAGAAGAAAGAATGGAGTGGGACGGTTGCGTATTCGGCTATGGTTGCCCTTATATAGGCTTCACCGCACGAGCTCGTCTTGAATGGCCATGAAGACAGGGACGGGGTAGTTGCAGCGGCCGCGCGGGTTGGTGCGCATGCCAGCTTAGGCTCGACTAGCCGCTTGCATGCAGGCATACGCATAGCTAGCCAGCTGCATTGTGCATGCTCGTGGCTGACTTGCTTGCATGCATGCACATGCACAACTAGCTTGTTGCATGGCTGGCGGCGGTGCGAGGTTGAGCAGGATGCGCGTGGAATGGCCGGCAAGCTTGCCGGTGAGACGGGAGCGGAAGATGGCAGCCGGTGGTGTCGCAGCGGCCTCGTCGTAGCGGCGCGGCGTGCGGCGACGTCGCCACCGAAAACAGTATGGGGGGAAGAATTAGACTTTATTTTTACTACCAACCCAATAGGAATGAAAGGGCTCGGGGAGGCAACATGGACTTTTCCAGAAAAAGCCCAGCAGGAAGGCCACGGTAGAGGGAGTGGAAATGAACTTGTTTTGCGGAATGGGTGAGGCTAACAGAGGGAAATGTGGCCCAAAGAAATAGGATGTTCGAATATTTTCTTTGGGATATGAAATTTGGAAATTTGAAGGGGGTTTGAGATAGAATTTGTACAGAAGACAACCTTTTCGGTAAAAGGATTTAATCGAGATCTTTTGGCACAGATTCTAGACACACACAAATAAACAATAAACAAGCAAACTAAAATTATGCCTGAGGACTAGACTTTGTCTGAGGAGGTCATATCCTTGAAAATAGCCTATTAGGAATTTATATTTCGCAATTAAGGTTTCTAGTAAATACTTTACCAATAGACATTATTTTGCAAATAATTTCCAAAAGCTTATCACTCTATATAAAGGTGCATAGAAAATAATCAAAGCTATTTCTTTAGTGGAACAATATTTGTTTTAATAAACTATCCCTTAATGGGTTTTATCCAAAATGGTGATACATTTAGATATATAGCTTTATTTATAAAGTAAATATGCCCGAGGGTTTTTGTTTTTCGAAAATAATTGGCATATGCAAATCATAGCTCCTTGAATAAATAATATTTGAAATCAAATACCGACGTATCCTTAGACGTTCATCTATTAGCCCACGTGTAAACGAAAAACGACAGATCGAATTGAGTTAGTTCAGGCATGAATGTATTTTGAAAAAGATTTTTGGTTATTCTGAATTTTTAATTCCGTATTCCAAAGTCGAAATATTCAGGATGTTACAAACCTACCCCCCTTAAAATAATCTCGTCCCCGAGATTACTTAGGGGTTAGAAAAAGAGAGGGATGGTTGCACTCCGGGAGACTTCTGAAGAAACACAGAGGCTGAGGTACCATGAATTTTCCAAATTATACAGGTTCGGTGCTGGGCTGGTGAAGAACATCCTGGTTCACTGTCCTGACCATTTTAAACTCCTTTTTCACGCGGATAAGCTTGCACTTTTTCTGGGGACATGCGTCGGTACCTTTATCCTTTTTTTGTGATTCATATGCATGCGCATGTGGCAGTGGTTGTAGCGCGCAACGACTGGTTGTCGCAGTGGTACCTTGTGTACTCTGCGAGGTTCATAGCCATTAACCGGGGCATCCAAATATTCAACGGCTCGTTTCAAAATACACCGGTCTATCCAAAATTTCAAATCGCCCTGTACACTTGGGTAGTTGCTTTGCCAGGCGTGCAACTTTTGATAAAAAGGGGAAGAGAGAGGGGGCTGCTTTACGCCTCTATGCGCGGTAGCCCCGAGCGGAGTGTGAGTGGAGGGTGGTGTAGCTCAACTAAGGGAGGAGATGGAGTGGTGGCTCGGCGGTGGAAGCGACCTGGATGGCGGCGAGCGCGGCGCTAGCTACCACGGTGCCGGTGGCGGCGCGGAGCGAGGCGCTGCGGCGCAAGGTGCTCCGAGCGGGGGCGTTGCGGCCAGGGGTGAGCTACGCCGGCGGTCGGGGTCGGCGACTGCTGCGGTTGAGTCGCAGCGGCGTGCTTCTTCTCCGGCGCAGGCGGCAAGCGACGCCATTGGGGGCGGGGCTGCTGTGATGATGGCGCGGGGACATCCCAATCGAAGAGGGACCTTCTTGTCGTGGGTGTGCATTGCCTTGTACTGGGTGTGGGTATGGTCCGGCCTACAGTTTGTTAGCGCAACTATTTGCGCCACTTTATCTTGGTTGGTGCGTCCAGTGGTCATCCTTTGGGGGTGGTGGCGCGTGCTTGTTGCGGACGAGTATGCCGACCACCTATGTGAGGCAGTGTTCCTCCTCATAATGTTGGCGCCCATCGTCTTCATTTCCGTTCTGAAGGCGATGTTAGAGTAGGCATGTATGGTTAGCATTACCAGTCTTTAACAAGGGTTTCCTCATGTATCAGTCCTAGTGTCCAATGTACTTTTTCTTTGTTCTGTTTTGTCATGAGCATGGTTACTTCGGGTCCTTGTTGAGTCTGTCTAGTGCCGCTCGTTGATGAGGGCTTGGATACTGATTTTATTACCAGTTCCTTACTATGCTTACTTCGCTTTTTGCTCGGGTAACGGGGGTCGCTCCTTTCTGCTAGGTGTGCTTATTAACCAGGACTTGGAATAACCCATACTGACAACAGCGGGCTTCCCAGAGGAAGGCGTGATGTTTTAGCTATGAACAAAATATTCGGTTGCAAACCATGAACTCATGTCGGACCAACGGCTTCATTCCATTCATTCTCATAACAGGATACAGAGGGGTACAACTACAGGAGGTGGGGTACAATTCAAGCGAAAGAGGGAAAAGGAGCTACCACGCCTAATAGTGCAAAGCCTAACAGGGCTTACACACCTAACGCTACTCATGGCGATGGCGTAGGGGAGAGTGGATCCATCCCCAGGGGGGACTTTCTGCGTTTTCTGCTCATCTCGCGGGCTTTCATCATGTTGGCCGCCACGTTCGCCTGTGCGAGCAGTGCAGAGGTGTTCCTGTGGTTCAGCTGCTGGTAGCGGGCTTCCAGCTCTGTGTACTGGTCTTGAAGCTCGTCCAGCTCCTCGAGTGCCTGCTCATAGGCATTCTCGATAGTGCAGGCTAACTCGGAGAGGAGAGCGCACCGGGTTCCTTGGTCCTGTCTGGTCACGCGGAGGTGGTACCGGTTGTCGTCTTCGGTGCGGAATGGGTGCAAGCCATAGTCATGGTCTATACCCAAAGGGGCGGAGATCTTGTAAAACCGGTAAAGGGTTTCACGAAGCACATCCTGGAAGGCAGCTTCAGGGGTGATTCGGGGATGACGTGTCTAGAAGGAGAGCGCTGTTCCTTCTTCTTCTCCCTGAAAGGGGAGAAAGATCTTCATCTTCCAGTACTTCCGGGATCCTCGGACGATCTACTCACTACGGTAGATGGGTTCGGTGAAAGCATCGAGCCGCCGAAGTAGGTGCTCCAGCTGCTTGGCATACGCATTGGGGTTGTCCTGAGGAGGACTATCTGTGGTTACCATGGGGTCACCTTGAGGGGGATCCGACCACAACAAAACCACTTGGGAATTCGGCAACCTACGAAGATAGGAGTGCGACCTCAGCCGAAAGCTTCGACCACAAGGAGGCGACCCAAACAGTAACCGACCAAGACTCCGGAAGACCCGGGAACCGCCGTATTTCAACAGTACCCACAGGAACACAACAGGAGCCTCGATTGACAGGATCCACAATAGCATACTGCTCGTCGCCAATAATTGGAACAGGCCACACCGGGACACACGAGCACTGGAGTTGCTGACCTCATCACAGTAGCCCCAGTGGTTGGTGCCTATAAAAGGAACCCCAGGCTACCCCAAGGAAATGCACCACTCCTCCTCCTTCTTTCTGAAGCTAGAAAAACCCTAGCCTTATGGCAGACCCCATGGTAACCACAGGGAGTCTTCCTCAGAACAACCCCATGACAACTACAGAGAATCCCCCTCAAGGTGACCCCATGGTAACCACAGATAGTCCTCCTCAGGACAACCCCAATGCATATGCCAAGCAGCTGGAGCACCTACTTCGGTGGCTCGATGCTTTCACCGAACCCATCTACCGTAGTGAGCAGATCGTCCGAGGATCCCGGAAGTACTGGAAGATGAAGATCTTTCTCCCCTTTCAGGGAGAAGAAGAAGGAACAGCGCTCTCCTTCCAGACACGTCATCCCCGAATCACCCCTGAAGCTGCCTTCCAGGATGTGCTTCGTGAAACCCTTTACCGGTTTTGCAAGATCTCCGCCCCTTTGGGTATAGACCATGACTATGGCTTGCACCCATTCCGCACCGAAGACGACAACCGGTACCACCTCCGCGTGACCAGACAGGACCAAGGAACCCGGTGCGCTCTCCTCTCCGAGTTAGCCTGCACTATCGAGAATGCCTATGAGCAGGCACTCGAGGAGCTGGACGAGCTTCAAGACCAGTACACAGACCTGGAAGCCTGCTACCAGCAGCTGAACCACAGGAACACCTCTGCACTGCTCGCACAGGCGAACGTGGCGGCCAACATGATGAAAGCCCGCGAGATGAGCAGAAAACGCGGAAAGCCCCCCCTGGGGATGGATCCACTCTCCCCTGCGCCATCGCCATGAGTAGCGTTAGGTGTGTAAGCCCTGTTAGGCTTTGCACTATTAGGCGTGGTAGCTCCTTTTCCCCCTTTCGCTTGAATTGTACCCCACCTCCTGGAGTTGTACCCCTCTGTATCCTATTATGAGAATGAATGGAATGAAGCCGTTGGTCCGACATGAGTTCATGGTTTGCAACCGAATATTTGGTTCATAGCTAAAACATCACGCCTTCCTCTGGGAAGCCCACTGTTGTCAGTATGGGTGATTCCAAGTCCTGGTTAATAAGCACACCTAGCAGAAAGGAGCGACCCTCGTTACCCGAGCAAAAAGCGAAGTAAGCATAGTAAGGAACTGGTAATAAAATCAGTATCCAAGCCCTCATCAACGAGCGGCACTAGACAGACTCAACAAGGACCCGAAGTAACCATGCTCATGACAAAACAGAACAAAGAAAAAGTACATTGGACACTAGGACTGATACATGAGGAAACCCTTGTTAAAGACTGGTAATGCTAACCATACATGCCTACTCTAACATCGCCTTCAGAACGGAAATGAAGACGATGGGCGCCAACACTATGAGGAGGAACACCGCCTCACATAGGTGGTCGGCATACTCGTCCGCAACAAGCACGCGCCACCACCCCCAAAGGATGACCACTGGACGNCCCATCATATTTTAGCAATATTACAAATTGACGAGGCTAGTCAAGAGTAATGCAAGTCCCGGCGCTCATTAACCGCGAGCACGGCTATTCGAATAGTTTAGTTTACTCACACTGCAGTGGATGTACGCTTTTAATCCCGCACTCCGTGACGCACCCAACACATGAGACTTGTCACGGCCCGGTTTTTCAGTTACCCTCGCATGGCGGCACCCGCTCCAAGGACTATGAATCCCCATTGCACCCCCGGCGCCACATTCCTACCTCGAGCCGGTTGTGAGAGGAGTCCTGGCGCTCCCGAGATCTTATGGGGGTTACATAATATATACTTAGGGTGCATTTTAAGTTTTTGCCAGCGTTCAACAGATCGACCCAAGCGATCTAAACCACAACACTTCATCAACACATCAACGAATATCCAGAACCCACCATGTCTGGGGTGCCACCCCACGAGAATTTCCTAGTCCACCGGGTCGTACCCCACTCGAGAAATGCGGTCGTACTCTGTTCATTTCTCGCATAGCTTCTTGACTCGGTCCTTAATTGACCAGGGTCGGCGGCTTACCGTTTCCAGAACCACCCATATTCTATCCATGCCGCCCCAGTCGAAATAGTTTTGTTTTATTAAGTTTTTGGTTTTCGCAAAGGTTTTAGTGTTGCAGGTGGCGCTCATGTCTCCACCCGTCTTCCGACAATCACTCCCACCGAGTGATCGCCACATCCACATCCATAATCGTATACAAGTATGGAGTGTATAAACGTCTACACATAGCAACGCTAAGCAGTATCGATACATAACCATGCGTGAATAATAGACTTAGGTAACGAAGGGGTGTAAATACACATGGATAAACAACATCAAAGGTAAGGCTTAGACAAATGTAGGTACGTATTTTATAATTAGCATGCAATTTTATTTGTAATCAACACTTTTATAAAAATAGGATCAACATGATCGAGAAAGGGGGCGTAGTGACTTGCCTTATTGTTGGTCTACAAATCTTCGAGAAAGTCCGCGTTCGTTGCATCTCCGAAACGGCCACTACGCGCTTGAAAAGTGAAAAACATTTGAAACCCTATAGAGCAGATAATAACTATTATAAACTAATTGTGCCATTGGATAGATCACATTTTTAGAAAAATTATGGAAGTTGAACGGAGTCAATTGGACTTACGGTTGAGGAGATATGAATTTTGGAAGATTAATGGATTTTCTGGAATGCGAAAATGAATTTATTAAGTTGGAAAGGAATATTCCCAAGAATATTCTTTTGGCTGTGAAGTAAGAGGGAGGCAATGTGGACTTGGTTTTGGGAGGGCTTGGGCTTTAGCCCAGAGATGAGGGAGGTCGGCTAGGGAGTTAATGTCGACTTTTTAGTCGGCAGCCCAATGGATGAGTAGGGACGTTGTATAGACTTCTATAAGTGACTTCATGGTCTTGGTCCGAGGAACCAAAGGGAGGTTACATGGACTTGTGGATATAATATCAGGTCGGCTAGCCCAATGAAGTTGAGGGACATCAAGTAGACTTGTAGGGATTTTCATGGGCTTAGCCCGACATCGTGAGGGAGGCAATATAGACTTTCGCAAGTTCTAGGTCAAAGTGGGGCCCGCGGGGAGAGAATAAATGTGGGGCCCACTAGTGGGTCCCACCTCCTTTTCCTTTTCTTTTTCTTTTTCTTCCTTTCCTTCTTCTCTCTCCTTCTTCTCTCTTTCTTTTCTCCTGCTTCCTCTGCTGTTCTTGCCGGGAGGAGAGGAGGGTGCCGAGCGAGAGGGCGCCGGCGGTGGGGCGGCTGGGCGCGGCGCGGCCGGGGGTGGAGCGGCGCCGGCGGCGGCGTGGGCGCGCGGCTAGGAGCGCGCAGGCAACGGCGCGGCTCGGCCCGGGCGGTACGGCGGCTGCGGGCGCGC